>OU342743.1:462163161-462181151 GCA_910589775.1 Avena eriantha
GGGAGCGAGGTTGAGGTCGTGGATGGTGGCATACATCAGGCGGGGGACGGATGCCGCCATGGACGGAGGAGGCGAGGTGGCAAAATTTTGGGGATTTTAGTCTTAGGGTTTGGGTGCCTAGCACATATACTACTACTGTTTGTGGCGGGCCTTTTTTTTCACCTCTAGCACGCATGAGATTGGGCCAAATTGCGCGTTCTTTTCGCTCTCAGCTCGCGCCATCCGAAAATTCTAAATTCAGCGGCATACTGACGGACAGAGCGCTCGTTTATTTTGGGCTTATTTTTTAGAGATGGTAGTCCATCGGCCGTAAACTTTACAAATAGTACTCTCTCCGTCTCTTTCAGATTTGTCAAAATTTAGAAAAATCTATATACTATGTATAGATTTATCCAAATTTTGACAAATCTGAGACATCTATTTTAAGACAAAGAGAATACATAATATTGACACACATTTTTCCAGCTTGCGATCAAAAATATATCTTTGCCAACAAACTATTCAAAGCGTGGGGGTGATTGATTCCTCCAAGTCTTATTAGCGGTATCAGCAAATTGTGAAGTCATGGTTAACTCTAACATGTGAGTTTAGGTAAGTCTCTGAGAAACTGATGACATGTGTATATCTCTGATCTGGACATGGAAAATATAGACGTTCTTCTGTGTGCTCGCACGTTCTTCGGTGTGCTCGCTCTATCACGCTATTAAAATGAGCTGAGTTATATTCATCTCACATACTGACCACAACTTTGGACCTTTATTCTTCATTTTGTAATAAGTTAACCTCGTGTCTATGTAAATTAGTACACCAATATAATCAGATTATAATAAAAGGTATAATAAACAAAGAAAAATCAGGTGCCCCATTGCGGAAAATTGACCTCTACAGTATAAAACTAGCATTTTATCATTGAAGTTATAAAAAGGTTCTTCTTTTTTGTTGAAAAACCCAAAGCCGGCGGACTTGGAGGTAATCAATCAATTGAACGCGCTTCTTACCGTTGCAATATCTTGCTCCTTTTTCGCAATAGTAGGGGATTGTTGCAATATGTTCTACATGTTACCATGGATACACAACTTGTTCCAATATGTAACAGTTATTGCTACGCAATCAAATTGGGACAAAACAATATGGGTTATTATGAAAAATACATATTTTGTTGCAATATGAAGCTATTTTTGGAACAATATTGCTAACTAACGCGACATGCCAAAACTGTTGCAAAACATTTTTGAATATTACCACGAAAATTTATTTTGTTGCAATACTTAGCCTCTCTTGCAACAAAATGACTAATTCACACAACAGAATATAATTGTCGCAATTTCGCTACCAAATTACAACAGCAACGCATTTTTGTTGCAATATGCGACATCTATTGCAACAAAAAAGGGTATTTAGCGCAACCAAACTGATTTGTGGCAATATGTGAACCTATTGCCATAGAGAAATTTTTTGTGGTAATATTGCATTTTATTGCAACGAAAGATAATTGTAGCAATATATTTTGTTGCAATAGACTGGAATCCTTGTAGTGAGAACACATATTTCAATGACACTGATTGATCCATATGTGGCTAATGAAAATAACACACATGCAATGACTCTAGTTGTTGTTAGTAAAAAGAACACACATGCAATGACACTGGTGGATCCATATGTGGTCTGTGAAGAGAACACACATGCGATGACACTGGTGGATCCATATGTGGTCTGTGAAAAGAATAGACATGAAATGACTCGAGATGTGGTTAATGAAAGAATACACATTTCAATGACAATGGTGGTTCCATATGTGGTTTGTGAAAAGAACACACATGCAATGACTCTAGTTGTGGTTAATGAGAAGAATACACATGCAATGACACTGGTGGATCCATAGGTCAATTTTGAAAAGAACACACACGTAATGAACTCTGATGGATCCACATGCAACGACACTGGTGGATCCATATGTGGTCTTTGAAAAGAACACACATTTCAATGACACTGGTGGATCCATGTGTGGTCTGTGAATAGAACACACAACCAGTAACTCTAGGTGTGGTTAATGAGAAGAACACACATGCAATGACACTGGTGGATCCATATGTGGTTAATGAAAAGCACATACATCTAGTGACTCTAGATGTGGTTAATGAGAAGAACACACATTTCAATGACACTGGTGGATCCATATGTGGATTGTGAAAAGAACACACATGGAATAACTCTAGCTGTGGTTAATAAGAAGAAAACACATGCAATGACACTAGTGGATCCATATGTGGTTAATGAAAATAACACACATGCAATGACTCTAGATGTTGTTAGTAAAAATAACACACATGCAATGACACTGGTGGATCCATATGTGGTATGTGAAGATAACAGACATGCAATGACACTGGTGGATCCATATCTGGTTGTGAAAACAATAGACATGAAATGACTCTAGATGTGGTTGATGAAAGAATACACATTTCAATGACAATGGTTCTTCCATATGTGGTTTGTGAAAAGAACACACATGCAATGACTTTAGTTGTGACTAATAAGAAGAAAAGACATGCAATGACACTGGTGGATCCGTAGGTTGATTGTGAAAATATCACACATGCACTAAACTCTGGTGGATCCATATGCAATGACACTAGTGGATCCATTTGTGGTCTCGAAAAAGAACACACATTTCAATGACACTGGTGGATCCATATGTGGTTTGTGAAAACAACACACATCGAGTGACTCTAGATGTGGTTAATGAGAAGAACACACATGCAATGACACTAGTGGATCCATATGTGGTTAATGAAAATAACACACATGCAATGACTCTAGTTGTTGTTAATGAGAAGAACACATGCAATGACACTGATGGATCCATATGTGGTCTCTAAAAAGAATACACATGCAATGACTCCAGATGTGGTCTCTGAAAAGAACACACATTTCAATGACACTGGTGGATCCATATGTGGTCTGTGAAAAGAACATACATCAAGTGAATCTAGATGTGGTTAATAAGAATAACACACGTGCAATGACACTGGTGGATGCATATGTGGATTGTGAAAATAACACACATGCAATGACTCTAGTTGTTGTTAGTAAAAATAACACATATGCAATGACACTGGTGGATCCATATGTGGTCTCTGAAAAGAATACACATGCAATGCAATGACACTGGTGGATCCGTATGTGGTCTATGAAAAGAATAGACATGAAATGATTCCAGATGTGGTTAATGAAAGAATACACATTTCAATGACAATGGTGGTTGATACATTGCAAATGTATCTATAATTTTTGATGTTCCATGCTTGGTTTTATCCACTTTCTTGTGTTTTGTTCCAACTTTGGAGTACTTTTCATATGATTTCTTGGACTAACCTATTAACAAGAGCCACAGTGCCAGCTGCCTGTTTTCTGCTGTTTTTGGTTCTAGGAAAGTCAGAAAATGAATATTCTCGAAATTGGACGGGACAAAAGCCAAAGTGCCTATTTTTCCGGATGTCATCAAGTGCCAGAATACGAGACAGAGAAGGGCCAGGGGCCACCACACCACCTGGCCGCGCGGACAGGCCTGGCCCATGCCAGGGGGTGGTGTGGCCTCTCCCGGCACCCCCTCGGCCTCTCCTTCCGCCTATATATTGCCCTCGGGACAAAAACCCTAATGGCCCGATCAAAAATCCACGAAAGAGTCTGTAGCCGCCGTTATCTCCATCCCTAGATCGGGAGGGATCTGAAGCTCTTCCCGGCACCCTACCGGAGAGAGGAATTCACCCTGGAGGCCTTCTTCATCACCATGCAAGCCTCCGGTGTGATGCGTGAGTAGTTCATCCTTGGACTACGGATCCATGTAGTTGCTAGATGGCTAGTTCTCCTCCTTTGTGCTTTCATGTCTAGATCTTGTGAGCTCCGTTCATGATCAAGATCATCTATTTGTAATTCTGCATGTTGTGTTTGCGGGGATCCGATGGATATTGAGATGCTATTTCAGATTGATCATTGATTCTATCATGTCTTTGTTATTTGTGATCTTGCATGCTTTCCGTTGTTAGTAGCTATCTTGTCCAAGTAGATGCTAGCAACTCCAAGAGTTAGTATTTATGCTCGATAGTGGGTTCATGCCTCTGGTAATCTGGGGAAGTGACAGAAATCTCTAAGGTACTAGATGTGTTGTTGCTACTAGGGAGAAAACAACAATCCTTTGTTCGTAGAACAATCGTATTATTTACTTTACACGCAGTTCGTAAAGCAATAATCTGTTGTTTGCAACTTAATACTGGAGGGGGTTTGGATAATAACCTGAAGGTGGATTATTAGTCATAGATGCAGTTGGATGGCGGTCTATGTATTATGTTGTAATGCCCAATCAAGTCTCAAAGGAGTCAAGATGATTAGTATATGCATGTATTGCTTTCTCAATGTTTGTCAATTGCCCCGCTATAATTTGTTCACCCAGCATGTTATCTATCTAAGGAGAGCCAGCTCTAGTGAACTATGGATCCCGGTCCTTTTTCTTTACATACAATCTACAACTATTTACTGTTTTGTGTTTACTTTCTGCAAACTTTTACTTCTTTCCATTCAATACGTTTAATCCTTTGTTTTCCGCAAAACACGGTGAGATTGATAACCTCATCGCAAGTTGGGGACAAAGTTCTGTGGTTGTGTTATGCAGGTCTCCACGTTGCTACTAGCACCGGTAGTGCGCCCTGCCAAAGCTCAGCTAGTAACACCTTTGAGGTGTTTTCTTGCTCCTACTGGTTCGATTAAACCTTGGTTTCATAACTGAGGGAAACTTGCTGCTGTGCTCATCATACCTTTCTCTTGGGGTTTCCAACGAGCTCTACATCAACCATGCATCAAGCATTTTCTGGGCACCGTGCATTGAGCCATCAAGCGATTTTCTGGCGCGATTGCCGGGGAGTCAAGGACATCTTCACAAAAGGAGTCCCTCATAACCAATCTCTTTACTTTATTGTTTTTGTTTTTCTTAGTTTTATTTTTTGCTTTGTTTGCTTGTTTTGTTATTCAAAAACACAAAAAAATAAGTTTTACTACTTTGCTTTCTTATTTCAAAAACACAAAAAAATTAGTTCCTATCTTGAGTTGCCACTATGTCTAGCCTTGATCCAATCACTATGTCACCCGAGGAAATGATTTTCACTTTTAAACAAGGAATTGAGGAAAGTTTTAAAGAAGTGTGGTCTAGAATCTCCGATCTACATGAAAAAACTGAGCCTAAAATGACTCAAAGATTGTTCCTTAGCAGTTTTTACCTTGGGATTGCTCTTTGCTATAGATATGCTTTAGATGTTGTTGTGGGAGGAGATTTCCTCCATTGTAATGAGGATGATGCTACTAATGCTATAAATAAATTGATCCTCACTTACACTATGCCTAGCCAAACTGATATTTCTTTCAAAAAAATAATTGCTAGGTTGGACACTCTTGAGGCTAGCACTACTATCTTAGAAAATTGCTATATCACGCTTAGGGAGCATCACAATTATGTTCCAATAAAATATGAACCATCAAAGTGGTTCCCTACAGTAAAGATTGAGATGAACACTGAAACTTTTCAAGCTCGCTGTGA
The DNA here is from genome assembly GCA_910589775.1 of Avena eriantha. Classification (NCBI taxonomy): domain Eukaryota; kingdom Viridiplantae; phylum Streptophyta; class Magnoliopsida; order Poales; family Poaceae; genus Avena; species Avena eriantha. The sequence continues at coordinate 462,168,749 of OU342743.1, forward strand.
TATCATGTCTGAATTTTGTCTTATGCCCAAAGATATTTATAAATCTCTGAACACTTGGGGGCTCACTGAGGGAGGAAAAGAAATATCTCTTCCTAATAATACTACCATATTACCTATTGGAATATCTGAAGGAGTGTTTATAAGGATCCTTGGGAAAACGATTTCGATTGATTATCTTGTTATTGAATGTGCAGGAAAAGGACAAATTACACTTGGAAGGTCCCTATTACAACTCCTTGGAGCAATAATAGATGTGGGAAAGGGGACCATGCACCTTTATTCTCCCCCAAACAATCACATTTTCCCAAAGGTTAAGAATAAAAATAAGAGAGGTAAGGGCAAGAAAGTTGGTTTAATGCTTCTTCATTTGAGAACACTTGATTCTTTCTTTGCTTCTTATGCCTAACTTAAAGGCGTTAAAGAAAAGTACTTATTGGGAGATAACCCAAAAGTTTTAGATGAGTCTTGGAAGTTATTACCTCTGTAATAACCTCTCCTTATCCTTTTTATTTGCTTTTTGTGCCAAGAGTAACCTCTAAAGAGAGAGAAGTAATGATTGGGAAAGTTGCTGTCCCGAAATAGATTTTTGTGCTTCACCATAAAAATTAGTGAGATAGCTCTGTATGTCGGATTGCGCTTTATTTGTTTGTGCTTCTGCCCCAAGCTGTTATCTAACTTTCATTAGTTCAACACTTTTTGATTTGAGCAACATAAGGTATTCGAAAAAATTCGTCTTTACCTGCTGGTCTGTTTTGACAGATTTCTGCCATTTTGTGCATTTGCTTCTTGTTGGTTCCTTCTTGAGTTATTTTGGGGAATTGAGATTTTTGAGGGAAGTGCTACAGTAGCTAGTGTTCTAATGGAAGTTTATTTGGTGTTAGAACTGAACCTTAAGACTTATTTATCTTAAGTGCACTAATGTTGCTAATAAAGATTGTGTGAAGTTTTGTATGAAGGAAAAATTTCAGGTGTATGGAAGGAATGAGTAATGAGATGAAGAATGGACTAAAGCTCAAGCTTGGGGATGGAACGTGTGTCACCCCAAGAAATATACAAGAAGTACAAGCGTCAAAGCTTGGGGATGCCCAAGGCATCCCCTTTTTCATCAATAAAAATCCCAGGTTTCTTCCAATAGCTTCATTTTTATTGTTTCATGCATAGTTGTGTTGTTCTTGGAGCGTCTTCTTTTCTTTTTCATTTTGGTTTTTGTTTGCTTAGTTTTCTGAATAAATTGGTTGGAACCCCTCTTTCATACATTGGTTTGCAAATAGTTTGGTTTGGTTTGGAAAAGAGTAAGAAAGTTCGTGCTTAAGTGGTAAAAAGAGCTTGTTTTTGACTGTGGCCTATGCTTTGTCATGCCGTGCTTGATATTGTTTTGGCTTTATTCTTAGTATTCTTTGCTGTAGCATGACTTGTTATAAACAATTGAGATTGCTTAATGTGCCTTGGATGAATCATGCGTTGTTTTAGCATATTAAAGCATAGTATAGTGGTATTCTCCTTTGATGCTTTATTTGGGTTGACTTGGCACATGCTCACACCATGTTATGACTATCTCAAGTCACGATAGCCTTTAAGATCCTTTAGTTTTCAACTTCTAGTATCACTTTATGCTTTGATCAATGATGTTTTGTCGCTCCGCATGATTATGGCCATTATTGCTCTCTTAGTTTGTTGATCCCAGTCTTTTGCTAGCCTCCACAACAAAGTATGAGTTCCACTCATGCATCCAACTCCCTAAACCAAGTTATTCCAAAGAGTCCACCATACCTACCTACTAGCTTATGCTATTCCAAGTATATTCATGCTTTTGTTTACCTTCCAAATTAAACTTGTTATGAGAAAACTAGTGATTAAAGATCTCACGAACTTGATGGAACACTTTACTCTTTGCATCTAATAAACTTGAACCATTGGGTCCTTCTTTGTTGCGTATATGCTTGCGCTTTATAAGTTGAAATTAGCAGAACAATGTTTCATGGGGAACGCTTTCAACATTGCACTTGTACTTTGTAGCCTATTGATATCATGATCTTTTGCTTATGGATCCCGGTGGTGTGAAATAAAAGTGGAACTTGTAAGATCATGGAGTTTGTATGTGTGTTAGAGAAACGCCTGGGCCGCTAGCCTAAGCCATGCCTAATCATGGTGGAAACTTGCAGCATCACCATAATGAGCACTCTATGAAGCATCCTCAATAAAAACCTATGCAAATAGCAAATAAAAAGATCGCTGAGATGCTCATTGTCTGCTTGCCTTGTCATTTTGATTATGGGAAAGCTCCTGTATCATGTGCAAGGGGTACCCCGTTGGCGGTTCTTAATGATACACATGTACTTACAATGACAAGAGCTTACTTGTGACTAAAGTTGAGTAGCATGAGGATCGGTCTTCATAAGTAAGGGCCATGAGATTTCGGTTTATAACTTGTCAAGCATATCCTCTTAGTTGTGTCACTTTAACCTTAACCACTTCAAGATGCTTATGATAGGGGCAATGAGAGCTGAAAGCTATAAGTACCATAATTTTTGGAAGCTCTTTATGAGACTTGAATCCCTACTTCCTTTTACAAAGGCCTTTCTTCGACCATTATATTGAGGCTCCACCTTCTACCTTTATGCACCTACGTTGAGAGCATAGTGTCCATTCTTAGTTCTATGTGCATTGTCCCAAGACTAGTTGATTGATGCATAACTTGTTATTGCTTGTTTTAAGCTATTGTATCTAGTCACTCTTATGAACTTTGAAGGTGTCTTATGCATTTATATATTCTACTCTATGAGGGACAAGCTGAATACTATTATGCTATGTTTTGTTTATGTGAAAAAAACAAACGTCTTGCAAAGCATTGTTATTCATGAATCTTTTGTTTGTGCCTTTTCATGTTGCATCATAGTTTCTTTGTCTTATTGCTAGAACTTTGTCTTTCATGCTATGATTGAAGTACTATGATCCCAGCTTTGAATGTTTTGCAAATACTTTGATCAAGTCTTTGATGGTGCATGTCACCTCAAAAATTATTCCTTCTTTTTATCACTTACCTACTCGAGGACGAGCAGGAGTTAAGCTTGGGGATCTTAATACATTGCAAATGTATCTATAATTTTTGATGTTCCATTCTTGGTTTTATCCACTTTCTTATGTTTTGTTCCAACTTTGGAGTGCTTTTCATATGATTTCTTGGACTAACCTATTAACAAGAGCCACAATGCCAGCTGCCTGTTTTCTGCTGTTTTTGGTTCTAGGAAAGTCAGAAAATGAATATTCTCGAAATTGGACGGGACAAAAGCCAAAGTGCCTATTTTTCCGGATGTCATCAAGTGCCAGAAATACGAGACAGAGAAGGGCCAGGGGCCACCACACCACCTGGCCGCGCGGACAGGCCTGGCCCGCGCCAGGGGGTCGTGTGGCCTCTCCCGGCACCCCCTCGGCCTCTCCTTCCGCCTATATATTGCCCTCGGGACGAAAACCCTAAGGGCCCGATCAAAAATCCACGAAAGAGTCTGTAGCCGTCGTTATCTCCATCCCTAGATCGGGAGGGATCTGAAGCTCTTCCCAGCACCCTGCCGGAGAGAGGAATTCACCCTGGAGGCCTTCTTCATCACCATGCAAGCCTCCGGTGTGATGCGTGAGTAGTTCATCCTTGGACTACGGATCCATGTAGTTGCTAGATGGCTGGTTCTCCTCCTTTGTGCTTTCATGTCTAGATCTTGTGAGCTCCGTTCATGATCAAGATCATCTATTTGTAATTCTGCATGTTGTGTTTGCGGGGATCCGATGGATATTGAGATGCTATTTCAGATTGATCATTGATTCTATCATGTCTTTGTTATTTGTGATCTTGCATGCTTTCCGTTGTTAGTAGCTATCTTGGCCAAGTAGATGCTAGCAACTCCAAGAGTTAGTATTTATGCTCGATAGTAGGTTCATGCCTCTGGTAATCTGGGGAAGTGACAGAAATCTCTAAGGTCCTAGATGTGTTGTTGCTACTAGGGAGAAAACAACAATCCTTTATTCATAGAACAATCGTATTGTTTACTTTACACGCAGTTCGTAAAGCAATAATCTGTTGCTTGCAACTTAATACTGGAGGGGGGTTCGGATGATAACCTGAAGGTGGATTATTAGTCATAGATGTAGTTGGTTGGCGGTCTATGTATTATGTTGTAATGCCCAATCAAGTCTCAAAGGAGTCAAGATGATTAGTATATGCATGTATTGCTTTCTCGGTGTTTGTCAATTGCCCCGCTGTAATTTTCTCACCCAGCATGTTATCTATCTAAGGAGAGCCACCTCTAGTGAACTATGGATCCCAGTCCTTTTCTTTACACACAATCTACAAATGTGTACTGCATTGTGTTTACTTTCTGCAAACTTTTACTTCTTTCCATGCGATACGTTTAATCCTTTGTTTTCCCGCAAAACACTGTGAGATTGACAACCTCATCGTAAGTTGGGGACAAAGTTCTGTGTTTTTGTTGTGCAGGTCTGCACGTTGCTACTAGCACCGGTAGTGCGCCCTGCCAAAGCTCAGCTAGTAACACCTTTGATGTGTTTCCTTGCTCCTACTAGTTCGATTAAACCTTGGTTTCATAACTGAGGGAAACTTGCTGCTGTGCTCATCATACCTACCTCTTGGGGTTCCCAACGAGCTCTATATCAACCACGCACCAAGCATTTTCTAGGCGCCGTGCATTGAGCCATCAGTGGTTCCATATGTGGTTTGTGAAACGAATACACATCTAATGACTCTAGATGTGGTTAATGACAACACACATGCAATGACACTGGTGGATCCATAGGTGGACTGTGAAAAGAACACACATACAATGAACTCTGGTGGATCCATATGCAATGATACTGGTGGATCCATGTGTGGTATCTAAAAAGAACACACATTTCAATGACAATGGTGGTTCCATATTTGGTTTGTGAAAAGAACACACATCCAGTGACTCTAGATGTGGTTAATGAGAAGAACACAAATGTAGTGACACTGGTGGATCCATATGTGTTTAATGAAAAGAACATACATCTAGTGACTCTAGATGTGGTTAATGAAAAGAAAACACATTTCAATGACACTAGTGGATCCATATGTGGATTGTGAAAAGAACACACATCTAGTGACTCTAGGTATGGTTAATGAGAAGAACACACATGCAATGTCACTAGTGGATCCATAGGTGGATTGTGAAAAATGTTGGAGATATGCCCAAGAGGCAATAATAAAATTGATGTTTTCCATGCTACGAACCCATCAAAAAAACAAATACAATGAAGTCTGGTGGATCCATATGCAATGACACTGGTAGATCCATATGTGGTCTCTGAAAAGAACACACATTTCAATGACACTGGTGGATCCATATGTGGTCTGTCAAAAGAATATTCATGAAATGAATCCAGATGTGGTCTCTGAAAAGAACACAAATTTCAATGACACTAGTGGATCCATATGTGGTTTGTGAAAATAACATACATTTAGAGACTCTAGCTGTGGTTAATGAGAAGAACACACATGCAATGATACTGGTGGTTCCATATGTGGTTAATGAAAATTTCACAGATGCAATGACTCTAGTTGTTGTTAATGAGAAGAACACACATGCAATGGCACAGGTGGATCCATATGTGGTCTCTGAAAAGAATATACATGCAATGACACTGGTGGATCCATATGTGGTTTGTTAAAAGATTAGACATGAAATGACTCCAGATGTGGTCTTTGAAAAGAACACACATTTCAATGACACTAGTGGATCCATATGTGGTTTGTCAAAAGAACACACATCTAGTGACTCTAGGTGTGGTTAATGAGAAGAACACACATGCAATGACACTGATTGATCCATCTGTGGTTAATGAAAATAACACACATGAAATGACTCTAGTTGTTGTTAGTAAAAAGAACACACATGCAATGACACTCGTGGATCCATATGTGGTCTATGAAGAGAACACACATGCGATGACACTGGTGGATCCATATGTGGTATGTGAAAAGAATAGACATGAAATGACTCTAGATGTGGTTAATGAAAGAATACACATTTCAATGACAATGTTGGTTCCATATGTGGTTTGTGAAAAGAACACACATGCAATAAATCTAGTTGTGGTTAATGAGAAGAACACAAATTCAATGACACTGGTGGATCCATAGGTGGACTGTGAAAAGAACACACATACAATGAACTCTGGTGGATCCATATGCAATGACACTGGTGGATCCATATGTGGTCTCTGAAAAGAACAGTCATTTCAATTACAATGGTGGTTCCATATTTGGTTTGTGAAAAGAACACACATCCAGGGACTCTAGATGTGGTTAATGAGAATAACACACATGCAATAACACTGGTGGATCCATATGTGGTTAATGAAAAGAACATTCATCCAGTGACTCTATATGTTGTTAATGAGAAGAACATACATTTCAATGACACTAATGGATCCATATGTGGATTGTGAAAAGAACAAACATGGAATAACTCTTGCTGTGGTTATTGAGAAAAACACACATGCAATGACACTGGTGGATCCACATGTGGTTAATGAAAATAACACACATGCAATGACTCTAGTTGTTGTTAGTAAAAAGAACACACATGCAATGACACTGGTGGATCCATGTGGTCTGTGAAGATAACACACATGCAATGACACTGGTGGATCCATATGTGGTCTTTGAAAAGAATACACATGCAATGACTCTAGATGTGGTCTCTGAAAAGAACACACATTTCAATGACACTGGTGGATCCATATGTGGTTAATGAAAATAACACACATGCAATGACTCTAGTTGTTGTTAGTAAAAATAACACACAATGCAATGACACTTGTGGATCCATATGTTGTCTATGAAGAGAACACACATGCAATGACACTGGTGGATCCATATGTCGTCTGTGAAAAGAATAGTCATGAAATGACTCCAGATGTGGTCTTTGAAAAGAACACACATTTCAATGACATGGGTGGATCCATATGTGGTTTGTGAAAAGATCATACATCTAGTGACCTAGATGTGGTTAATGAAAGAATACACATTTCAATGACAATGGTGGTTCCATCTGTGGTTTATGAAAAGAACACACATCCAATGACTCTAGGTGTGGTTAATCAGAAGAACACACATGCAATGTCACTGGTGGATCCATAGGTGTATTGTGAAAAGAACAGACATACAATGAACTCCGATGGATCTATATGGAACGATACTAGTGGATCCATGTGTGGTATCTAAAAATAACACACATTTCAATGACAATGGTGGTTCCATATGTGGATTGTGAAAAGAACACACACCCAGTGACTCTAGGTGTGGTTAATCAGAAGAACACACATGCAATGACACTGGTGGATCGATAGGTGGATTGTGAAAAGAACATACATAATATGAAGTCTGGTGGATCCATATGCAATGGCGCTGGTGGATCCATATGTGGTCTCTGAAAAGAACACACATTTCAATAACACTGGTGGCTCCATATGTGGTCTGTGAAAGGAATATTCATGAAATGACTCCAGATGTGGTCTCTGAAAAGAACACACATTTCAATGACACTGGTGGATCCATATGTGGTTTGTGAAAAGAACATACATCTAGTGACTCGAGATGTCGTTAATGAGAAGAACACACATGCAATGACACTGGTGTATCCATATGTGGTTAATGAAAATAACACACATGCAATGACTCTAGTTGTTGTTACTGACAAGAACACACATGCAATTGCACTGGTGGATCCATATGTGGTCTCTGAAAAGAATACACATGCAATGACACTGGTAGATCCATATATGGTTTGTGAAAAGAATAGTCATGAAATGACTCCAGATGTGGTCTTTGAAAAGAACACACATTTCAATGAAACTGGTGGATCCATATGTGGTTTGTGAAAAGAACATACATCAAGTGACTCTAGATGTGGTTAATAAGAAGAACACACATGCAATGACACTTGTAGATCCATATGTGGATTGTGAAAACAACACACATGCAATGACTATAGTTGTTGTTAGTAAAAAGAACACACATGCAATGACTCTAGTTCTTGTTAGTAAAAAGAACACACATGCAATGACTCTAGTTGTTGTTAGTAAAAAGAACACACATGCAATGACACTAGTGGATCCATATGTGGTCTCTGAAAAGAATACACATGGAATGACACTGGTGGATCCATATGTGGTCTATGAAACGAATAGACATGAAATGACTCCAGATGTGGTTAATGAAAGAATACACATTTCAATGACAATGGTGGTTCCATATGTGGTTTGTGAAAAGAACACACATCCAATGACTCTAACTATGGTTAATGAGAAGAACACACATGCAATGACACTAGTGGATCCATAGGTGGAATCTGAAAAGAACAGACATACAATGAACTCTGGTGGATCCATATGCAATGAACTCGGGTGGATCCATGTGTGATATCTAAAAAGAACACACATTTCAATGACAATGGTGGTTCCATATTTGGTTTGTGAAAAGAACACACATCCAATTACTCTAGATGTGGTTAATGAGAAGAACACACATGCAATGACACTGGTGGATCCATATGTGTTTAATTAAAAAGAACATACAACCAGTGAATCTATCTGTGGTTAATGAAAAGAACACACATTTAAATGACACTGGTGGATCCATATGTGGATTCTGAAAAGAACACACATCCAGTGACTCTAGGTGTGGTTAATGAGAAGAACACACATGCAATGACACTGGTGAATCCATATGTGATTAATGAAAATAACACACATGCAATAACTCTAGCTGTTGTTAATGAGAAGAGCACACATGCCATGACACTGGTGGATCCACATGTGGTCTTTGAAAAGAACACACATGCAATGACACTGGAGGATCCATATGTGGTCTGTGAAAAGAATAGACATGAAATGACTCCAGATGTGGTTAATGAAAGAATACACATTCCAATGACAATGGTGGTTCCATATGTGGTTAATGAAAAGAACACACATGCAATGACTCTAGTTGTGGTTAATGAGAAGAACGCACATGCAATGACACTGGTGGATCCATATGTGGATTGTGAAAATAACACACATGCAATGACTCTGGTTGTTGTTAGTAAAAAGAACACACATCCAATGACACTGGTGGATCCATATGTGGTCTATGAAGAGAAGACACATGCAATGACACTGGTGGATCCATCTACAGTCTATGAAAAGAACAGACATGAAATGATTCTAGATGTGGCTAATGAAAGAATACACATTTCAATGACAAAGGTTGTTCCATATGTCGTTTGTTAAAAGAACACACATGTAATGACTCTAGTTGTGGTTAATGAGAGGAACACACATGCATTGACACTAGTGGATCCATAGGTGGATTGTGAAAAGAACACACATTCAATGAACTCTAGTGGATCCATATGCAATGACACTGGTGGATCCATGTGTGGTCTCTAAAAAGAACACACATTTAAATGTCACTAGTGGATCCATATGTGCTTTGTGAAAAGAACACACATCTAGTGACTCTAGATGTGGTTAATGAGAAGAACACACATGCAATGACACTAGTGGATCCATACGTGGTTAATGAAAATAACACACATGCGATGACTCTAGTTGTTGTTAATGAGAAGAACACACATGCAGTGACACTAGTGGATCCATATGTGGTCTCTGAAAAAGAACACACATGCAATGACACTGGTGGATCTATATGTGGTCTGTGAAAAGAATAGTCATGAAATGACTCCAGAGGTGGTCTCTGAAAAGAACCGACATTTCAATGACACTAGTGGATCCATATGTGGTTTGTGAAAAGAACACACATGTAATGACTCCGGATGTGGTCTCTGAGAAGAACACACATTTAATGACACTGGTGGATCCATATGTGGTTAATGAAAATAACACACATGCAATGAACTCTGGTGGATCCATATGCAATGACACTGGTGGATCCATATGTGGTCTCTAAAAAGAACACACATTTCAATGACACTGGTGGATCCATATGTGGTTTGTGAAAAGAACACCCATCCAGTGAATCTAGCTTTGGTTAATGAGAAGAACACACATGCAATGACACTGGTGGATCCATATGTGGTTAATGAAAATAACACACATGCAATGACCCTAGTTGTTGTTAGTAAAAAGAACACACATGCAATGACACTGGTGGATCCAGATCTGGTCTCTGAAGAGAACACACAAGCAATGACACTGGTGGACCCATATGTGCTATGCGAAAAGAGTAGTCATTAAATGACTCCAGATGTGGTCTCTGAAAAGAACACATATTTTAATGACACTGGTGGATCTATATGTGGTTTGTGAAAAGAACATACATCCAGTGAGTCTAGCTGTGGTTAACGAGAAGAACACACATGCAATGACACTTGTGGATCCATATGTGGATTGTGGAAATAACACACATGCAATGACTCTATTTGTTGTTAGTAAAAAGAACACACATGCAATGACACTGGTGGATCCATATGTAGTGTGTGAAGAGAACACACATGCAATGACAATGGTGGATCCATATGTGGTCTCTGAAAGCAATAGACATGAAATGACTCCAGATGTGGTTAATGAAATAATACACATTTCAATGACAATGGTGGTTCCATATATGGTTTGTGAAAAGAACACACATCAAGTGACTCTTGATGTGGTTAATGAGAAGAACACACATGCAATGACACTTGTGGATCCATAGGTGGATTGTGAAAAGAACACACATGCAATGAACTCTGGAGGATCCATATGTGTTTTGTGAAGATAACACACATGCAATGAACTCTGGTGGATCTATATGTGGTCTGTGAAAAGAATAGGCATGAAATGACTCTAGATGTGGTTAATGAAAGAATACACATTTCTATGACAATGGTCATTCCATATGTGGTTTGTGAAAAGAGCTTTGCCCTCTCTCTCGGTCACAAATCTCACAAAAGCCCAAACTTGTGCTAAGTCTGGGTGCTATTCCCTGATTGCCTGACATAGATGTCACACAGATTGTCTCCACCAACCGTTGATCCTATGTGATCCAACGGGCATGATAACCCCTCCCTTCTCCACTTTTTATGCATGGTCTATCCGTGCCACTTCTCTATCCGTGACTCCGATACTTTACCTCCATAAACAAGTGAAATTCCATCTATCTAAATAAAATTAATAAAATAAATGATCATGTTTCGAAGAAGCTATCGTCTTCGTCTTCCGGTTCATCCTTGTCTTCGTCAATGCCATGGTCCCTGCCATAGCTGCCGGCGGTGTCCTCCTCTAACGACTCGACACCGCCCCTTCCTCGAATAAGCGCACTATCTCCTCGTCGGAGTCCTCCTCCTCCTCTTCGTAGTCCCATGGGTCCATGTCACTCTCCTCCGCTTCTGCCTCCAACTGATCGATGAACGCCTCCTTGTTGGCCAAGTTGGACTCGTCCAAATAGCTATCTCCTCTCTTCTTCCTAGTCTTCTTCTCGTTCCTCTTCTTGTCCATACTCGCCGGTGCAACACCCGCCCCCGTCCTAGCTGCTGCTTTGCGCTCGTCCGTCACTGCGGGTACCCCGTGCTCCTCTTGCGCGACCAGTAAGAGCTTTGACATCGCGGTGTCCTCGAGTCCCGATGTCGATGGATCCTGGCATGATCGGACATGACGTGCTGCCTCAGCAGGCAACTCACGAACGCGAACGATGCCGCAAAGAGCCGGGGAAGCAGGACGGTCCGTGGACGGCTTGGACCTGCCATTGCCAGGGCGAGGGGGCATCGTGCTCGAGGTAGTTGTTCTGAATGGTCGATGGCGGGTACACATAGTGGGGTGCCGATATGATCAAGGACGAGCAGCGGTTTCGTGCATCGTGTCCACGCATGCATTTGTTGATTATCAAAAAAGTAATAACTCGCGCACTGAACATAATTTGATCACAACAAAAGTGGCATAGCGTATTCTAGACTCGTAAATATCCCGTGCGTGCCTGTCAACGTGGAGTTCGACGTGCCGACGTGATCGTGCAGCAGTTGCGTGTGTCATTGCCCCATCAACACGTGACACATGCATGCGGGACATGCGCGCCGATGCCCTTGATGACCACCCGACTCGCACTCCTCTTATTATATACTGGATTTTGGGCGGCGCCGAAGACCAGTAAACTGTCCATCGCCATTAAAGACAAGTCCCATCGATTCTATCCCTGCCTCCCTGGCTTCTGTGAGAAGGTAGACCATACACGGTGGTCTTGTATAATAGCAGTAGTACTACTGGACCATGGCCTGTACTCTTTGACTCTTCTCCCACACTAATCACTATGCTTCTTCCTCCTGCCCGCCGCCACCCTCACCCTGCAAGCCATGGCTCCCCTAAGGAGGGGAGAGGCCGGTCGACTATCCTCGTGGAGAAA